>JAWNNT010000139.1:20477500-20482500 GCA_035044645.1 Scaptomyza parva | reverse complement strand
CATTTTTGTTTTTATTTGAAGATAAGAGTTTCGATAAAATTTAGTTTAGGCCTTTTTGGGTCGGAAATATTGAAATATTGACAACATATTGCTACACTGTACAAAAAGTTGTACTTACTTTTTGCATATTTACATTTAAGTCATTTTTTTTCATCATTTGTTTTGATTTGAAGAGAAGAGTTTCGATAAAGTTTAGTTTAGACCTTTTTGGGTCGGAAATAATCACAAATTGATTGATTATGATATTATTGAAAACTTGTGTTATCGATAATCGATTATCAACAAACTTTTTTTTAGTTTTCCTAACCATATAACTTGTTTCTTTCTGGGTTAGTCTGGATAGATTTCAGGTTACAAATTTCAAGTAATTTTTCCAGAAATGAGATTTTGTTACGTATTAGTATTAAACTTAAGATTATAATACCAACCAACAGACTTCTTCCCTCTTCTTCTTCTTACGAATTGTGGGTGTGTATTTCGTTTCTCGTTCAACGTTTTCGTTTTCATTTTCACATTTTCTTTTTAATATATTCGTATGTATTCCATTTCCAGGTGTTTGTATAGAGAAAGAAAGAAATGGGATTCTAACTGCATACTGAAATTGCACTTGTCCCCCCGCCGCTTTCCTCTCCCCCTCTGTTCTGTGTGTATGTATAGAAATTCTTGAGAACAGAAAAAAAAATCAAACGAACTTCAAACAAAACAAACTTATAAAGTTTTATGTTCGTTTCGTTTCGTTTTGTTTCGTTTCGTTTTTTGTTTTTTTCTGTTCTTGTTCTTGTTCAGCGGCACAGGTGCGTGTGTCTGTCTGTGTGTGCGTGTGTTTGTGTGTATGTGTGTGTGTGTGTGTGTGGGTGTTGCTGTTGCTACCACGCGCTATAGAACACACACACACACACACACACGCGCTGTCAAACAAACACGCAAACACACACACACACACACATACATAGACAGAGGCTACGCATGGGCTTTATTGTTTAGAATAATCTTGCGCTTGATAATGAAAATAGGTCAAATTTTAAAAATACATACACAAAACGCGACATTGTCGACCGACGTCGTCGTCGTCGTCGTCGTCGTCGTCGTTCTCTGTCGTCTCTGCTGCTGCCGCTGTTGCTGTTGCTGTTGTTGTTGCAGCTGCTGCTGCTGCTGCCAAATGATCGTGGCATGCGTAGATACGGCATTAGATAGATATATATACAAACATATATATATATGTGTATATGTATGTACAGACATTAACAAAAGCTGGGCCAACGCACCGCGTTCATTAATTGAGGCAGGCAGTAAGAAAGAGAGAGATAGAGACAGTGAGAGCGAGAGAGTAAGAGAGAGTTTTGGGTTAGAAGAATTTTTCAATGCGATCGAAAGTTCACTTCTACTGCTGCTGCCCCCACCACTCACTACTCCTCCTCCCCCCCCCCCCAGCACTCTTTCTCTCTCTTTCACTCAGTGTCTCTCACTCTCTCTTTGGTTGAACTTCTAGTAGCTTGCAACAGATTGCAACACACACGCACACACACAGAGACAGCTCTTATCTTGACAGCTAGACAGCTGTGTGCGGCGGCGCGGGGGTGCGGTGTGGCGCGGCTGGGTGGGGACAAATTGTGCTTTTGCTGATAGTGGCCACCCCCACCCCCCTCCGCACACACATTCTTATTAGATACACACAGAGAATGCCAGCATTTCTGTCCATATATTTTTTTTTTTTTACTTTTGACCCATTTTTTGTTTGTTCAGTTTTTTTCTTGCTTTTTTTCTTGTTTTTTTTTTCTTGCTTTTTTTTTCTTGCTTTTTTTTCTTCTTCTTCATAATGGAAGACGAGCTTAAACACACTCTTTGCGCGATATATAGCTAATAAGATTGATGCCCTTACCCCCCACACTCCCCTTACTGCTTCTGCAACTGCTGCTGCTGATTAACCAGTTTATTTTTCTGTCTTTTTGTCTTTTTGTCTTTCGTTTGTTTTTTTCGTTTCTTCTTCTTTGTCTTTGTCTGCGCTCTTGAAGACTGTTGCCGTCCGCAGTGTTTGTTGGTGTTTGTTGGTGTTTGTTGGTGTTGGTGTTTTGGGGAAGTAAATGCAAATTTTGTTTTGACCATTTAGACAATAACTTCCGGCTAAATTCGATTCGCATTCGATTCGATTCGTCGCATCGCTTTGCAAATGAAATAGAATCGAAAACTAAGCAGAAAAAACTACTTTGCCTGATATATGATATGATTATGCAAACTGTAGACAGAGAGTGATTTAGTTTTGTTTCCGAACATTATTTGGAATAGAAATATATATATATATATATCTGAAAAAGAGATCTTTAAATGAAAGTTGGAATAGTTAGGAGGTACTTTCTGGATATTAGAAAGAATATATTGAATTACATTGACTCGAAATATATATATGTATATATGAGAAAAAAGATCTTTAAATGAAAGTTAGGATAGTTAGGATTCAGTTTTGTTTCCGAACATTATTTGGACTAGAAATATATATATATGTATATCTTAGATAAAAGATCTTTAAATGAAAGTTAGGATAGTTAGGAGGTACTTTAGTGTATATTAGAAAGAATACATTGAATTACATTGACTCGAAATATATATATGTATATGTGAGAAAAAAGAGATCTTTAAATGAAAGTTAGGATAGTTAGGAGGTACTTTACTGAATTACATTTGAGTTACATTTTTGATTAGTCATTTCGTTCAATTTCGTTTCTTTCATCAATTGTTTCATTAAATTTCATTTCATCTCATTAAGTTCGTTCAAACGGAAACAAACGAATGAAAAGAGGAAGAAGTTTGTTCGTTAAGTTCTTTTATTTTGCTAACTAAATCTTAAATTAAAGTCAAATTAACTCAAAATACTTCACTTAAACGAAAATAATGTTAAAAGAACTAAACAATTTCTCTATATATAAGGATTCTGTTTGCTTTGAAGGGATTTGATGAGAGTTTTTTGGGTTTTCAATTATCTTCTGAAGTTTTTTAAGATCAAGAAACGAAAGAAAGAAACAACAAAAGGTTTTCATATTCTATATAAGAAGTATAAGTTGCTCCATAAAAGTGTTTACCAATATGTATTATTATCATTTAAATAGTTTATCGAATAGTTTTCGAGTCGAGTAATTTCGTTTTGTTGAAATTGTAGGGTATTGATGATTATTGTGATTTTTAATGATAATCGAAAATTCTAAACGCCAAATCAAGTTTGACAAGTTAACACCCATGCGAAACGATTTCAGTTTCGGACAAAGTCATGGTCATGGGAAACGTACTACTATCAGCATCTTTCGATACAAGACAAGACAAGCAAAGACATGACAAGTCAAGACAAGACAAGTCGAGTCAAGTTAAGAGCTCACGTGTAGATAATGTGCCATAAACTAACTAATTCTTCGACCCTCCCTCACTCTCCACTCTCCGCTTAAACTTTTATTGTTGCATTTTTCTATCGTTTTTCGAATAGAACTTTGAGACATTTCTACTTGTATTAATATCTTAATATCTTGCCAAAACATTATTGTTTTTTAGAGCTACTTTTTCAGGTTGATTTCAGGTTATGATATATGAAAGTTCTTTTTGAGATTATATTCTTAACCCATGAAATGAGTAAAAAACTGTAATAAATAACCATTATACCCTTTTTTACCCATTTCATGCGTTAAGGGTATAAAAAGTGTTTAACAGGTCTTCGACACCCTTAAGGTATATATATTCTTGAGATCAGCATCAACAGTCGAGGGTCGGCTATATCGACCCATGTCCGTCTGTCCCATAGATGCTGGAGACTCCAGAACCTGGATCTTAGATCTCCCTATCCTTAGGCAGTACAAGTTTATTTCAAATGTTCGATAAGTTTTCCCGTTAACAATATACATATGTAATCGATAACAAAAAAATCTTGAAATTCGAAAATTATGAAAATGGGAATGGAAAACATTATCATAATAATGAAAATTAGTGAAAGAAAGAAAGCAGTGATATGAAATATTGAAGCTTAGGACTGTATAAGGTTAAGACTTGAAGATATTTTCTAGTTGAGCTTACTTAACTTTATCCTGTATATAAGATGATTATATATAATTATATACAAAGAGCTTACATTATGATAACATATATATATATATATATATTATATATATATATTATAGATATATAATCTATAAGAAATATTCGTTTTCGTTATCATATTGTTATTTTTTGTTGGTTTTTTGGTAACTTTTACAGGAATTATGACACTGAGCCGTGGCCCGTACAGCGAGCTCGATAAAATGAGCCTTTTTCAAGACCTCAAACTCAAGCGGCGCAAAATCGATTCAAGATGCAGTAGTGACGGCGAATCCATAGCGGACACATCCACCTCGTCGCCGGACCTATTGGCACCGATGTCGCCCAAGCTATGCGATAGCGGTACGGCGCCGTCGCTGCCACCGCTGCCGTCGTTGCCGTTGCCACTGAATGCGCTGCCATCGGTGACGGTAACGGTGACAACATCATCATCAGCAGCAGCAGCAGCATCAACATCGGCAGCAGCAGCAGCTGCCGTCTCTACATCAACAACAGCAACACCATCATCATCAGCAGCAACATCAGCATCAGCAGCAGCAGCAGCAACATCAACAGCTGCCCCAGCGGCAACAACAGCAGCGGCAACGTCATCAACGTCGTCTTCCTGCCCCAGCAGCAGCAGCAGCACCATTACCATAACAGCAACAGTTAAAGCAGCAGCAGCAGCAGCAACAACAACAACAGCCGCAGCAACAACAACATCAACAACATCAAACCCAAATGGATCCGATGACGGCAGCGGCATCAGCATCAGCGGCGGCGTTGCATCCAAGCATCATCATCATGAACAGACTGAAATACACTCATCGAGCAGTGCGATAACAGCAGCTGCCGCTTCCACAGTTATGTCGCCGCCGCCGTCAGATCTGCAGCGTGCAACATCTCCGTGTCTGTCGTCTGTGGTGTCTGGCGGCAACACTAATGTTGCC